>NCSJ02000360.1:0-41395 GCA_002812745.2 Scytalidium lignicola
AAGTTAGATATTATGNAAAAAAGGAAAAAACCTTCAAAAGGAAAAAGGAAAGAAGTATTATAAAAAAAAAGAATAAAAAAGGGGAATTCCTTTAGAATCTCTCTTGAAGAACTTGACAAAAGAAGAAAAAATAAGTTATGTTTTAAGTGTAGACTTCTTAGACATATAACAAATACTTATAAGAAGGATAACAAGTTGAGTATTATGATTAAAGTTAAAGTTATGAGAATCTTGAGAATTATGGATATCTTGTTAGAATCTTTAGAGGAAGAAGATTTTAAAGACAAAGAAGGAAACTCTTCAGAAGAAGGGGTTTGTTAAGACTTAATAATTATATTATATTATGTTATTAAGACAGATGTAGATAAGATAGTAATAGTAAAAATCCTTGAAGTAAATTCTGTACTCATAACAAGAACTTAACATATAAAACACTTTTATGATAAGAAGAAAGTTAAGAATTAAAGTAGATGAAGATTGATTTTAAGAGTTAATAACATTTGGATAATTATGTTATTAAACTTTAAAGTTATACTAATAAAATAATATTTTGTTTTTAAAGAATTATTAGTCTTAAAATATTATCTTATAATTAGCATGAGGAGATTAAGAGAATAAAAGATCTTGGACAAAAGTTAACTTTTCAAAACTATATAATAAGAAGAAGTAACTATTAAGGTATATAAACTTGATCTTGAAGATTTTACTCTAGTCTATAAGACTAACCTTTAAAGTATTGTTATAAAGAAAGGAATATGTGAATTCCTCTTGTTAATAGAGTAAACTTAGATTTAAGATGACTTTGACTAAATGCTTAAGGATACTTAGATAATAGAAGAAGGATTAAGTTATGTTATATAAGGATGATATAACTTGTAATAAGAAGGACTTTTAATAATAACCTTCTGATAAGATTGATTAAAAGTAAAAACTTAATATAGAGAAATCTAAAGTTTAAGAAAATCAATAAAATAATTACTTGAAGTTAAACAGTATTATACTTAGTAAGAATAAAAGGAATTAGTTGAGATTGTTATAAAACTAGTCAATTAAGATGTAGAAACTTTACTTATAATTAATGAACTAGATAAAGATTTATTACCTTTAAAAGTACTTATTGTATTACTAAAAGAAGATGAGTTAATATAAAGGATTGATTAACAGTTCAACTAAGAAGTAGTAGTATACTCTTTGAATTCTACAAGAAGGATTTTTAAGGAAAGTAATGTCTTTATTATTGAAATAAAGGAGTGCCTTAGAAATGAAATAACAGAATAAGTACAAGATGTATATGCATTTATAAGCAACGAAAGTCTAGATGGATTAAGGTTATAAGACCTTGTAGAAAGATGAACAGTATTATTCAAGAAGTTTGAAGAGAATGCTAAGAATCTAGAAATCAGAGATGATGTATTAGTTAATAGTGTTGGAAATGTTAATTTTTATTCTATAAACAATGAAAGTTCATTATATATTGATATAAAACTATGTAGAAAGCTAATAAGAGCTTTAATTAATTTAAGAGTTNAAAAAGAACTTTATAAGTGAACAAGTCATAAAGTGATTAAAACTTAGCATAAGAGTTAAAAACAATAGTTATTTAATATTATTAGTAAACAGTATCAAGGTTTAAAAGTATGTTAATGTTTAAACTTAGAACTTAGATATGAAGTATAATNAAAAGTTATTAGGAAAGGATATCTTTTGATGTTATGAAGTTGAGAATATATTAAGTTATCTTAAGAATTAAATAGATAAAGAAGTATAACCTAATAATTAATTGAAGAATAAGTATAATTACCTTCTTAAAAGAAGAATAAAATCTAGTATCTTTAAGAGTTATTTATGCTGATGAAATTATNAAAACATATTCTTAAAGAATATTATGAATAATTAGAGTTATTCATTAAAAGACTTGATGATTTAGCCTTATCTAAGTATAAACTATAAGATTATAAGATAAAGCTTAAAGAAGGGTTTAGATTAGTCTATAAACTAATTTATTAAACAACTCTTATTAAAGATGAAGTAACAAAGAAGTAATTGCTTAAAAAAAATAATGCTTAAGAGTTTGTATAAAGAAGGTTATAATAAAGTTAGAGTATTATTGTATTATGTAAAAAAGAGAGATAATCCGTTAAGACAACTTTATGGTGATTACAAATACTTGAATAGTAGAATTGAGAAAGATTAATACCCCTTATTATTGATAGATTTAATGATGGACAAGCTGAAAGGAGTTATTATATTTATTAAGCTAGACTTATGGTTAATATTTAATCTGGTTAGGATTAAAAAGGGTAATGAGTGAAAAGTTGTTATTTGAATAAAATATAGATTATTTAAGCTATTAGTCATAATGTTTAATATGAYTAATAYTCTAATAATAYAAYAAAGAATAATARACTGTATATTAGAAAAATATTTAAAGAAATTCATAATAGTATATCTTGATAATATAATCATTTACTCAAAGAGTATTAAAGAATATAAAAAGTATGTTAAACTTATTCTAAGAGCATTATAAAAGGCAAGATTATATTATAAACTGGTGAAATGTAAATTTTATAAAGAACAAGTTCAATTCTTAAAACATTGTATTTTTAGAAAAAGAATAAAAACCTTTGATAATAAGATTTAATTAATTAAAGAATAAAAGCTACTTAAGACAATAAAACAATTATAAAGTTTCTTAAGTTTAGCTAATTATTATTGAAGATTTATAAAGGACTATTTTAAAATCTTTACACCATTGACAAAACTTATAAAGAAGAATCAAGTCTATAAATAGAATAACATTATAAGAAAAGCATTTTNAAAACATTNAAAAAATGCTTTTATNAAAAAGAAGTTTCTTAAGAATCTTTAATCTAGAAAAAGAAATAAGAATCAAAACTAATGCTTTTGATATAATATTAGAAGTTATGTTATTATAATCATAATAGATTAATAAATAACATTATTAAGTATTATTAACATTTTAATTAAGAAAGTTAAATACTATGAAAAGAAATTATCAAACATCAGATAATGTTACAAAACTATGCCATCCAGGTCACTGGATAGCCAAGGATAAGGTAAATGTTCAAGGACAACGGAAACATATGATACACAAGCAACTAAGTCAAAGGCAAGATTTTATAATATATTTAGGTTGAACATAAGGAGTTTACTCTTATGTTCTTACAATGTGCTTATATAGATAATGAAATACAATTAGACCTCCTAGACCATACCAATCCTCCAAGTCCATAGACCCTTTAGACTCTTCAAGTCCTCCAAGTCCTAATCATATCATGTGATTACTAGGTTCTTTATATAYACTCTGCTATGTATCAAGCCTTAGGCTTATACCAATCAGCTTGTTAGGTAAAACCTATAACATTATCCCTTTTCTGCACTAGCGTTGNCTTGATGCTTAACTATTATCATGAACAATTTTATTGTTTGTTAATCTATTCTTCTTTTCTAACATGCTACTAAAACACTTGTATTTTGACAACATTGTTCTAGAAGAAAAAGGAAGATCAAGGAAATATNAAAAAAAGGTTAGGTTTAGGAGATTATATTGAGGATAACAATGTTGAAATGTCTTCTTGTTCTTTCTGTTAACAAAATAACAAAACTTGTAAAATAGTTTCTAATTCAAGTAAATGTAACAAGTGCACTTAGTGTAAGCAGAGGTATGATTGTGATGATTTACTTGTTTCCTCTTAGGATGTCTACCAACGAGAAAAAGTATGTCTAGATGAGGAGGAGGAAAAAATCACATAAGCTTTAGCCTTCATTTCTCAGGAAATAACCAAAAAGGCAGCTTGTCTTACTTGGCTTTATAAGTAGTGAAACTTTCTTTAGAAGCATGTTGGCAAGATACTTCATTGTAAGCTGAAGACTCTTGATGAGCTAGACATTGTAGAAGAGAAAAAGAGGTAAGAGAAATAAAGTTTCTTACAATCTTCAAAGTCATATTCTACTAACTTAAGCATAGTTTCTTTCTCTACTATTAACCTCTTTCTTTCTGACCTTATGATTCCATTGCCTGGAAATCCATTTTAAGATGAGTTTGATGATATACCTCTAGTAACTCCTTATAGCTTATGAGATTAAAAGTAAGTTCTTATCCATTCTTACTTTCTAAATATCCTATCCATTTAACTAAGTATTATAGTTTCTTATAATGTATTTTATAGCTGATAATTCTCTTAACTTTGTATTTTCNTTTTTAGATTAACTTCTTCTAACATTGACGTTTAAGTATTCTTAAGTGTTAGTTTAAGAAGTAAAATATGGAAAACAAGATGTATCTTAATTGTTATTGGTAATTTCAATTTATAAGTTAAAGGTTTATAAACTTCTTTGATTTTATATAATCTTATCTTTACTTAGTTTAGTTTATCACTTGATCTTGTTGTTTTAATGTTTTTTCTAAGAAGATAAACTTTATCTTCTTTTTTATACATTAGTTCTATCAAGTGTTTATGATTATAATACTTCTTCATTCTTTCTTTTATATATTAAAGTAAGTTCTTAATCTTTTCTTGTATTTCTTCTATTTACTTTATATAAATCTTTGTTAATTCACTTATAGATTCTAATTCCAGTTTAATACAAAACCCTTCTAATTCTTGTCTGTAATTCATATAGAATAAAGTGATTTTAATTGATTTATATAATATACTATTATACAACATTTCTGCTATTAACAAGTAATTAACCTAATTGTCTTGATCATAATTGATATAATATCTTAAGTATCCTTTTAATCATATATTCAAATATTCCATTTGTTTGTTAATTTGTGAATGTTATACTGTTAACAATTTCCTTACAACTCTTATTCTTATTATTAATGTTTCTTAAAACTTGAATATAAATCTTATATCTTTATTAAAGATTATCTGTTTTAATACTCCTTATTAAAACATTACTCTTCATAAGAATATATTAATTACCTTTTTCACTCCTTAAGTCTCTTTAAATAATTTAAAGATTACAAACTTAGTATAATGTTTAATTATTATAAAGATAAAGTTATACTTAACCTTTGTTATATAATCTGTAAAAACTAATAATTTTATAATAAAATCCTATCTAATTAATTCTTATAGATTATTAAGTATCTATATAAAGTATAATTGTCCTTAAGGCTTTCTTCTTAAATTCTTAACCTTCTTACAGATTTCACATTCTACAATTACTTTCTTAACTACTAATTATAATTTCACAATAAAGTAATCCTTATTAATTTAGTAATAACATTAAGTTACTTTTATATGTTTATTATATAATAAACTATACTATTCTCTGACAAATTCCTCTGTTAATCTTATAAGTATATATAACCTTTTGTTCTTATACTAAATGTTTTTGATTTTCTCCTACTTGCCTTTGATCATATCTAATAAAGTGTTTTCTTGTTTTTCCTTGTTAATTACTTCTCTGATTTAATTAGCTTAATACTTGTTTGTTATTATTATAATAACTATAAGTTGTCCCTTATTATATACCAAGAATCCACCTTTATCTTCCTTTAATATAAGTTTACTTTCTTCTTTCTCTTTAGCTAAGTACTTAAGTTTCCAGCTTAAAGCATTTGCTCTTTTATTATCTTCTCCTTTAATATAAGTAATCTTAAAATTATACTTGGATAACTTTTCTACTTATTATACTTGTTTAATATTCAACTGCTTAATTATTATAAAGTATTAAAGATTATGGTAATCTAAAAGTATATTAACTGTTTTACTAGATCTAATAATATACATTCTCTAGTACTTCAGAGCTTTTATAATAATTAACATTTCCTTATCTAATGTCTGATAATTTCTTTTAACAACATTTAACTTTCTTAACCAAAATGCTAATAAGACTTAATAATATTGTTTATCAATTTACTATGATTATAATAACATAACTCTTAATGTTACATTAAAGGCATCAGTTTCAATTCTTATTCTCTTTTCTAAATTGAAGATTCTTAAGAAATCTCCTTTTACAAAGGCATCCTTAATGCTTTAAAATACTTCCTTTACAATGTTATTCTATTCATAAGCTTGATCCTTCTTTATAAGTTCAGTTAATAGCATGGAGATCTTAGAATAATCTTTTACAAATCTTTAATAATAATTAGCTAACCTTAAAAAACTTTATAATTGTTTAACAGTCTTAAGTAATTCTCATTCTTTAATTAACTAAATCTTATCATCAAAGGTTTTTATCCTTTCTCTAAAAATACAATATCCTAAGAACTGAACTTGTTCTTTATAAAATTTACATTTTACAAGTTTATAATATAATCTTATCTCTTATAATACTTGTAAAACAAGTTTGACATACTCTTTATATTCTTTAATACTCTTTAAGTATATGATTATATTATCAAGATATACTATCATGAATTTTTTTAAGTATTTTTCTAATATCCAATCTATTATTCTTTGTTATATTATTAAAGTATTAGTCATATTAAACATCATGACTAATAACTTAAATAATCTATATTTTATTCAAATAACAACTTTCTATTCATTACCCCTTTTAATCTTAACCAGATTAAATACTGACTATAAGTTTAGCTTAGTAAATATAATAATTCCCTTCAGCTTGTCCATCATTAAATCTATTAATAATAAAGGGTATTAGTCTTTTTTAGTTTTACTATTTAAATGTTTATAATTACTATAAGGTTATCTTAATAGATTGTCTCCTTTCTTCACATAATATAATGGTACTTTGACTTTGTTATAACCTTCTTTGTACAAACCTCTAAGTATCATTTTCTTAAGTAACTACTTCTTCATTACCTTGTCCTTAACAAGAGTTGTTCAATAGATTAGTTTGTATACAAGTCTAAACTCCTCTTTAAGCTTTATCTTATAATCTTATAGTTTGTACTTAAGTAAAGCTGAATTATCAAGTCNTTTTTATAAATAGTTTTAACCATTTATAATATTCTTCAAGTATATGTTTTATAATGTTATTAACATGAACAACTTCTAAAGATATAATTTCTTCTAAGAAGGTAATTATACTTGTTCTTCAATCAATTATTAGATTATACTTCCTTATTCATTTAATCCTTAATATAACTTGATATGTTCTTAACCTTATAATATCAAAAGATATCTTTTCTTAATAACTTCTATTATACTTTATATTTAAATTCTGAGTTTAAACATTAACATACTTCTGAACTTTGATATTGTTTACTAATGATATCAGATAACTATTATCCTTAACTCTTATACTAAGTTTAAGTTGTTTTACAACTTATTTATTAATAAAGTTCCTTTCAACTCTTAAATCAATCAAAGCCTTTATTAGCTTTCTATACAGTTTTATATCTATGTATAATAAACTTTTACTGTTCATAAAGTAAAGATTAACGTTTTCAACATTATTAATTAACATATTATTGTTAATCTTTAGATTTTCAACATTTTCTTCTAATTCCTCAAAGAGTACTATTCTTCTTTTAATAAGATTTCTCAGTTTAAGTTCATTTAGACTTTTATTATTCATGAATACTTATATATCCTATACTCATTCTACTATTTCATTTCCAAAGTATTCTTTTATTTTAATAATTAAAACATTATTCATTATAAGAATTCTTTTTACAGAATTTAAAAGGTATATTATTACTTCTTAGTCAAACTATTCATTAATTCTTTGTAATAGTTTATCTTCTCTTAATAATATAACAAGTAGTTCTAAAGGTAATAATTCTTCTTCTAGTTTATTAACTGTAAGTAATATTTCTACATTTTAATTAGTTAGTTTAACAACAATTTCAACTAGTTCCTTTTATTCTCATTAAGTATAATATTGTTCAACTTCAAGTAATTATTCTATTAACTTTCCTAGACTTTAGATTTCTTTGTACTATATCTTTACTTCTACATAATCTTATTAATAAGTTATTATTAAAAGTCTTTTATATTGTATATTATATCTTTTCTATATAACATAACTTAATCCTTCTTCAATTACTATCTAAACATCCTCAAGCATCTAATTAAAATTATCTTGGATTTAAGTTCTTTCTACTAATAAGAGGAACTTGTATAATTCCTTCTTTATGATAATACTTTAAAGGTTAGTCTTATAAACAAAAACAAGATCTTTAATATCAAGTTCATATACTTCAACAATTATTTCTTCTTATTATATAATTCTAAAAAACTAACTTCTGTCCAGGATCTTTTATTCTCTTAATCCTCTTATGCTAATTGTAAGATAATATTTTAAGATTAATAGTTCTTTAGAAACAAGATATTATTCTATTAGTATAACTTTGAAGTTCGTTAATATAATCATCTAAATTCTACTGACTCTTAGAATTAATCTCCATTTGCCTTAGCCTTTGTTCTAATTATTATCTTAAGAATACCTTACATGTCAAGTTCTTTTCATAAGTACAAAGTTTATTTTTAGAATTCTTATTATAATCATTTTATCTATATTAATTTCAACAATAAGTTCTAATATAATTATCAAGCTTTATTGTTATTCTTCTTCTTCCAAGGAGTTCTTCTTCTTATTCAAACTTTCTTCTTCTGATAATTCTGATAAGATATTTATAATTCTTAGGATTCTTATAACTTTAACTTTAACTAATATACTTAMCTTGTTGTCCTTCTTATGAGTATTTGTTATATGTCCAAGAAGTTTATACTTAAAGTATAACTTGNTTTTTTCTTCTTTTGTCAAGTTCTTCAGAGGAGATCCTAAAGGAATTCCCTTTTTTGCCTTTCTCTTCAAAGTGCTTTTTTCCTTTCCCTTTAAAGGTCTTTCCTTTCTTCATAGCATTTAATTTTATAAGGTTTTTATAATCCTTCTTCTTGTTAGTCTTTCTTTGGTTAAAGTAAGATTTACCCTTTTTATCCAAGATTATTTTATATTATTTGTTCTTGATCTTGATGGACAAGTCAACAAGAGTGTTAAATGTAATAATTACAAGTTGTCAGTATAATTCTTCTTTAATAGAATCCTTCAATCTAGTCTTATACTAGTGTATATATACTTCTTCTCCTTAATTGATTAACACTATATACTAGTAATAGAGTATTGTATACTTACTAAGGGTTTTAGTTTGTCTAAAGTATGTTAATCATCTTTTAACATTCTTTTTTTTGTTAACATCCTTATATAAACGTTTAAGTTCTCTTATGTAGTTTTCTTAACTTGTAAGGATGTTGATTATTCCTTGGTTTGTTGTTCTTTTGTTTGTCATGAATTATTCATCCTTAAAAGGTTAAAACCAAGTTTCCACTACTCTTCTTAAGTATGTTGATGCTCATAAAACCTTATGTATATCTCCTGGTAATAAGTAATCATTTAATACTAGATAAGTTCTGGTTTGAACAAGATATACTTTAAGCTTCTTTTTATCCTTATAGAATAAGTCTGGTCTAGTGATTTTAACTTCTTTAGGAGTTATTATTAGAATTTACTTAACGTTGCTTTTTGGCTTAGAGTCTAGATTAGGGTCTAGGCTTAGAGCTCTTGGTACTTGAATTGGTTCTAGGTTAGGTTTAAGTAATGGAGGTGTTAGTTTCTTTTCTACAGCTCTTGATGATTCCTTAACAGTTAATTCTTCTGTTGACTTAGTAAGTTGTTTTAATAACATGATAACTTCCTCTAATACTCCTTCCTGGATGTTAGTTTCCTCAATAGTCTGGTCCTCACCTTAGTCTTCCTCAGAATTATCTTCTGAACTTTCCTTAGATACTTCTTTAGATTCTTCTTCAGATTCTTCCTTAAAGCTTTTGTCAGAACCTTCTTTAGGTTATTGTTCGTTGTTATTGTCTACTAGTATGTTTATTTCCAAATCCTGACTTATCAAGATAGGTAATGTTCAAAATGTTACAAAACTACACTATCTAGATCACTGGATAGCYAAGGGTAAGGTAGATRTTCAAGGACAACRGAAAYGTATRACACARGCAAYTAAGTCAAGRGTARGATCYAGTAATGTATTTAGGTTGAACACGAGAAGTCTTCTCTCATGTTCTTACAGCATGCTTATATAGATAATGAAATACAGTTGGACCCCTGGACCCCCAGGTCCCTAGGTCCTAAACCGATGGACCCTGGACCTCCCAGGTCCCAGGTCCTCATCACGTGACCGTCTAATTGTTAGGTTCTCTTGTACATCATACCTGTACCGAGCCTCAGGCCTACACCAATTAGCGTGTTGCGGTAAAACCCGTAACAGAAGAGACTCGAAAACATATAGTAGTAGGTTTGAGGAAGTAGAGACTGAGGGGAGAATTAATTACTACATCTTGTACACGAGTTCTAATCCTTCACTTTAACAAGACTTGGTTTACAAGAATAGAAGAGTAGAATAACAGGCTATTATCACACGCTAATCCTGACATGAACAAAATCTGTTTCTGTTCGGAAAGGTGAGCAGAGCTGCTTTACTAGTAGTTTTTGATGAGTAAGGGTGAGCTGAAAGGTGAGCGTGGTAGATGGAGTATCGTGGAAGGCGAGCTGTTTTCGGTTTCTTGGCTATAATTACTTCTAGCTAAAATTAGAACAAGTTAGTTAAGAATTCTTTTAGAGTTAATTCTTGATCTCCGTTAGGTAAAGTCGTATTCCCCCACTAAAGCAATATTAGTCTTATTCAAAGCTAGCTACTGTTAATCTTAATAGTGTAAGAAGCAACGCTTAAACTTAATTACTTCAGTATTACTACGAGGCTCTCATTAGCTTTCACTTTAGCACTCCCTGGGATAGTACTATTTGGTCTTCGTTTATCTGTGCTAACAAAATTGTTTGCAACGCTTTGGATCCAGGTAATTAAGTTAGTTGTTAAATTAGGATTATATTTGTTTAGTTTATTCACTGTGTTTGCCAGTTGAAATACTATCTTATAATCTTAGGTTTTTAAAGTCTTATTCGTACTAGCATAAGTAATACTGACAAAGAATCGCATAAATCTTATTTCCTGATATTAATATTGGTCAAAACGAGTATTGCTGAAGTAGCTAATGTGTATACGTCTACTAACACAGTTGGTCAACTTAAGAATCTTCCAATTCTTGATTCCGACAAATTCAAGAAGAAGCTATTATTTGGTCAATCCTGTGTATACAGTAAGAATCGCTTGCATACAATGTTATAAAGCATCGATCTAGGTTCTTGCATACTGAAGTCATCAATTTCGATATACTACCTCCTAAAATACTAATTTCCTTTACTTTCGCCTTCGCCACGAATTGCCCATTAGGCTTTTTAGCTTTTAAGTACGCGACATTATCAAACTAGGGCTCTTCGGTATTAACGATGTCCCTTAGATTAATTGAAGAATTCTTTGTACGTTACGTACGCTTAACCTTTTTAGTAACTACATTAATCAGCTTAGATGAACCAATCTACTTTTCGCCGGAATAGGCATGAAGGCAACATCCATCTACAATGCTTTCTAGAATGATTCATACGAACTGATTATGTCTTCATTAGTCCTAATCTAGGTGTTAATCCGCTAGATGATGATTTCCGACGTAGCCAGCACTGCAACCCCCAGAAGGGTTGCTGCTAGACGAATAACCATTGTAATGGGGGGGGGAAAATACTACACTTATCTCTTTAAAAAAAAAGTATTTGATAAATAATAAGGTAATTAGAGCTCCTAGGCATAATACTTATCATTTTCACGGCAGTAGAAAAACTGGGTAATGACGCTACTCATAGGTATGATCTTCACTGTAATTTACCACAGCTTTATCAAGAATAATTATTAATTTCGAAAATAACCAAATAGTTATCTCTGTTATCTTGCTTACTTTCATTTTAAAAAGGTTAAATACCTCAGAATAGCATGGTTTTGTAAAGATAAGACAACTTGAAAGTGGGCAACAAAGATGTGAGTCTTTCCCCGCATTGATGATTAAAAGAAGGGAGTAACCGCTCGTATAGCTTTGCTGTTTTTACAGTTTGAGGAGGATAAAAGCACTCTATCTACTGCTTTCAAAGTGATTTATTCTAATAGGCACGTTAAGTATAGTAAGAGTACACGATATGACTAAATAAAGAGATTAGTTACAACAGAGCTTAAACTGGCCGTGTCTACGTAGATATGATGGATTGGCGTCTTATCATAATCGTATTAATATAATCCCGTTTACACCTTCCACTTTAAGATTAACCGGTGCTTGGCATATATAAAGCGTGTTTGAGTGAAGATAAATAAAGTTTGGAGGTCGCGAGAATATGTTACGGCACTCTCGGATCAACTGCCTTAGCGTTTCAAGCCAATAGTGTGCCACTTCGCTCAGACGCGGTACGTAACTTTCACTTGAGGTTTAACTTGAATACTACATAACTACAGACTACACTCCGCTTTCCTATGGGACCTACAAGCGGTATATGACATCCTCCAGTAGGGTTCACAATTACTTGAACTCAGGGCGTATCTCGAGCTCTTTCATCACATTGACAAAGTCTCGATCGCCAGCATCGGCCAGCCTTTTGAAGGTGTCCTTATTATCCTGCACCCAGGTTTGATCGTTACCCGCCTGGACAGCAATCAGTATATATGTTCAGATCTAGATATATGCGGAGCTTTGGCATTCAACACTTACCGTAGGAAAGTCAAGACCAACTTCGATACCTGCAGCGAGAGCGGCGACAACGAATACAGAACGGAGGTTTTTGTCCCCCTCGGTGCCAACGATCTCTGCCCAATGACCAGCAAGATCATGGCATAGCTAAGAAATTGTTAGTTGAATGTAGACTGCTTCACCGGGAATAGTTTAGTCGCAGGTACAGAGGACTACAGTAAGATACAAGGAAAAGGAAAAGATTTAGCTGAGGATCATAAGAACTATATCTTCAACTTACAGCTTGGAATGCCTCCTGGGAGCGCCCGCCGCCTGGCCTGACATTGCAGAAAATGCGATTGAAGCGGCGAGGATAGCCACCGACATAGACATCCTCGTCCGCAACGTTGTTAAAGCGGATGTTGACAAACTGCTCGAGCGTCGTGAATCTTCGAGAGTGCGCAACAGTAAAGGCTTTGGCAAGTGTTGATTTCTGCTCTGCCGTCAAGTCGATTATGTGGTAGACTTCGAAGAAAGGCATGATGGTTTCTGATGATAGTAGGATTAAAGATATATATACATATATGCACTAGATCTTCGGAATCTTTTATTTTACTGCATTGCAGCTTTGCTTGTTTATATCCATAAGGTCTTTATATACTTGACCACCTTACAGTACCCGGGAGTAGTCCGGTTACTGTTCGGCTAACTAACGTCATAAGGGGGGCATCGGGTGCTTATTCTGGATCCAGAACAAAACATCTCATTCTAATCAAGAAGGACATTGTCACAGGCATTTCTCGCACTTTTGTTGCCCTCGGTATTATTACGCAAACTCAACATGGATGTACGAAACGTAGTGATAAAAATTGTATTATTAACCTAGACTACAACCCATCCAGGTTAATTCACAACATCACCCTAAGAATTCCATCTCACAAGATCAAAACAGTCAAATTCTTCCATCATGGTATCGCCATCATCTTCCCTTTCGGCTTCACAATCAAAGCGCAAGCGCATTGTCGTAGCCATGACTGGCGCAACGGGCGCCATAGTCGGCATCAAACTCCTCCTCGCCCTACGGCGCATCGGCGTCGAGACTCACCTCATCATCAGTCACTGGGCTGAGGCCACCATCAAGTACGAGACCGACTACTCGACGGCCAGTGTGCGGGCTCTTGCCGACCACGTCTATTCTATTCACGATCAGGCAGCCCGCATTTCCAGCGGCTCGTTCCACGCAGACGGCATGATTGTTGTGCCCTGCAGCATGAAGACTCTGGCGGCGGTGCATGCTGGTTACTGTGATGATTTAATATCTAGAGCAGCAGATGTAATGCTGAAGGAGAGGCGACGGTTAGTCCTGGCCGTGAGGGAAACGCCACTCAGCGAGATTCATTTGAGGAATATGCTCGAGGTGACGAGAGCAGGTGCCATTATAACTCCACTTGTACCTGCATTCTACATAAAACCCGACTCGATTGATGATCTGTTGGATCAGATGGTTGGCCGTACGTTGGATCTCTTCGATATTGATACCGCTGATTTTGAGAGATGGGATGGTAATATGAAGGAAAGACAAAATGAATAATCAGAATCTGATGTGTTACATGACCATCATTCATAACATGTATTATTAATGTTGAAAAGCGGAAGATTTGAAATATATTAGAATAAAGTTCCTCAAACTAACAAGTTTATTATCTATGTATTTGAAATTCGGTGATTGCCATCTCATCCTCAAGTTCACTTTGTAATAGTAATGGATTTTGTTGCAACCCTAGTTTGAAGGTCCTTAATGTCACTTCATCACACTTCATCATGGTTGCAATTAGACGGGCGCCAGTTGAGCTACTGACTTCTAGTGTAATAATCTGCGTAAATTATCTCCAACTTTAGCATCTTACAAGTGTAACTTTCAAAGATTTATCTACTTCTTTTTATTAGATAAAGAACTTGAAGGTATTAAGTTTAAGGTAAAGCAAATAATATAAAAGCACACAGTTACTGAAGCATTGTAAAAATAAAGTGTGAAGTTGCAAAGTTATGGGGTGTTCAAATGAAGTGTTCCTATATCTAAGCATTATAGTAGTAGAATTAGATGTAGAATTGTTAGTTTAGCTGGGAACATATACTAGGTTCATAATGAGAAATAGTTCAGATTCGCATTTGTCCACCAAGTGTGATCCCGTCACGAAAAAATTTAACACATTAATATTATACAAAGTACACGTCATGATTGAGACTTTGGAAGGATCATCTCAATGTCCTCCGGTAAAGCTTCAAGTTCCAACCCTATCATAGGCCATTCATTATTTAGCCAGCTCATTAATAGAACGTCGGTGTCGGCTTCATTACTAGCCGTCGATGTGTCAAGAATTTTAAGACCTTCGACATCCAAAGATCCATTAGAAGCTTCCTAAAACGAATTAGAACTATAAATATATCTAAAATTGATGGTAGATAGTTGATCAGCTTTAGAAAATGGCCCAGACTCACTTGGAGGCTGCTTTGTGGTGCCTGAATCAACAAGGTGTCATTTGCCCGTGGTCCTAACGTCTCAAGGTTCGGAGGATTCGATATCTCAGCGGGCTGTCCTATCTCCCATTCATAAGGCGGCGAACTGTAATTAACATCATGGCCTTCTGGAGTTGATGTACTCGATGACGTATTTGGACCTAGTGAACGTGAGAAGATCGTAATAATAATAAATTAGGGGGAAGCTACCTGACACTGTGTTTTGTTCACCACTAGATATACGTCTGACAGATTCTCTATTAAAGACCAGATTGACGGTCCGTGACATATACTCTATGTCGAAGTAACTCTCTCGAAAGAAGTGCATCATGTGCATACTCCGCGAGATTCCCTCAATACCGTTGACCGCTGTGAGATCCAGTAGATACATGAGTGCGACAAGTATGAACGAGAAGACCGCCGAATGTGGCATATACCGAATTAGACCTCGCTCTTGCAGTTCTTCGGCGATCTTCGTCATGACGTCTGCTGTTGAGTTAATATTAACTCGAGACAAATTCTGCATTTTGAGAACCGTGTTTTTCAGCGGCTGAGAATCAGGCAGATTCAAAATTAGATAGGCTCTCTGGGTGAATGCGTAAACACAGTATGACATCATCCGAAGTGTTGTATGGTGTTTGATCAAAATCGAATTTGAATCGGACATCAAGTCCAGGTCTAGACTAAGTGCTGCGACTTCCGGCAGTTGGGAGCGCCAGTTTTGCAGCTCACTCTCACACGACTGAAGTTCTTGGATTTTTGACTCGGGATTTAACGGTTCGATCCTATATTTCACTTCAGTACAAGGCTTTTACAACGTCGATGAGGATGCTAACCTTCCAATACAAATTAGGTGGTCTATGCAAATGCAGAGTTTAATTTCCTCTATACACAAAGTGTATAGCCCTCTGAACTTTTCTGGACACCACGAAAGTTTTGTGGTTTCCTTGAGTGATAGCTGACATAAAGTTACACCCTCAAGATCGAAGTCGTCCAGCTCTAATATTTCCATTTCATAATCGGCGATACTAAGCCTCGTTGGTAGTTTCATACCGATGCCAATGATCCGGTCCCGAACAAAACAGGACCACCATAACCTTCTCCACTTGCCCATCGACTTCCTCCCAAGCCTCGCTTCATCTCTCCTAATATCGAGAAATACTAGGTGCAACAGATTTATTGCCAGGCCGGACCAGTACCAACATCCTTTGTGACCACCAGGAGTTTCCCACCAAAGGCTGAGAAGGGATAACGCTTGGGCTATACATAACTTGTCTTGTTCATAATCAGCTTCGTATACTGCCTATATCTGTGTTAGAGATGTAGGAGCGGGACTTCTTGTAGCAACTTTAGGGATAAATTTTTACTTTACTCTTATTATAAAAGGATTGCCGCGCGGCTTTTCTTGTGGCATATCCTGCCTCTGTCAAATGCTTCATATCTACAAAAAGACTGCCGCCAAGCATAACCGTATAAAAGACTAATAAGCTGACTGTGCTATCCCCTGTGAGCCCCTCCATTGCGAATAAGTCTTGCACATCCAATACGGCGTTAAGCGGGTGTACATAGTCTAGAAAACTTTGAAGTAAGGCGTCTCGAAGACCATTCGGTGGTGTCGAAAACGCGCCAATCGCATCAAGATGCTCAACATCTTCAAGAATCATGAATGAAGGTGGAGGTTTAAAATAACTCGGCAGTCTAGAAGATGAGCTTTTACCATTGTGAGAGCTATCTGATGATGCAAGCTTATTTGTCGATATATTTGAGTTTGTAGTGACAACATCGCTTAGGAGCTGATTTTTGTTCTTCGACGTAGTATTAGAAGCGGTTTTTGTTACGAGGCCAATCTGATCTGCAGTAGTTTGTCATGAGAAATAACTTGAGACTAGTAAGACGAGACAGACTTAGACGTACGAATCATCTGTGACCCCAGGTTATGCCCGTCAGTAGAGAGGAACTCATTCTGAGATACCAATTCGAGTGTTGATATCGGACCATATCTAGCGGAACATGTGCTGTCAGCGCCTAAACGTTGCGTTTCTTAGCCTTAAGCTAATACAGAAGGCTTCTACTTACTTTTGTCGCCGACTTGGCCGAGTCTTACATTGCACTTTGTCCAAGCTACAGTTGGTACATGGCGACCCATGGATTGTCAGATCACAACGGACCTTCCTCGATCGACATCGTATACAAGCAGCACCAGCTCTTCTCTTGACCGGATGGTCAGGGTGAATAACGTCCTTATTTCCAGAAGTATTCATCCCACAGTCTGATTCTTCGGAGATATTATTGTAGGACATGAAACTTCCCAGTAGTAAGCAGCGATACCTTCCTCGGGTGAGTGCACTAGCTCACCGAGGTAAGTCACGTGGTTGACCGCATGCCTGTCGAAGATCTTGTCACTGTGGCGCGTGCTAAGCTTATGCCTCTACTAAGCTCCTTTTGGTAGTAGTTTTCCTCGGCCCGTCACAGCCAAATTTGACTTAGCTTCCCCAGCCACCTAGCCCATCCTTTGTTGGGCAAATTTGATCCGAACAGCTGCTTCGACTCGTACCAGTGCATCCTGTTTCTAACAATGGAGACATCTTTCTCCACAACTTATTTTCCTTTTGGTAGAGGCACCAACCATGATAGTTACCTCGGGCATTTTAGTGAAAAAAGTCTCTTGACATTATCTTTACAATGGCGTCTCTACATTTACTTTATATAAATTGACAGTCATTGTCTGCTGAAAGACAATCACTCGTTAGAACTGAAATAACCATCATCTTCACGCAGCTACTATTATCAAATTTCTGGTTATCTTTTACTTGATTTCCATCATGTCTGATCTAGTCTCCATCGAGATGTCGATGCATGATGCGAACAACTTGCCCCATATGAACTTCAGATCATTCGTTCAGGCATTGCGGGAGGACGACGACCTTGCTGAAATTGACATTGAAGTCAGCGCAAATCTCGAGGCAGCAGCTATAACTCGTTACGCTTCAGAAGCAAAGAGCAAAGCACCCCTCTTCAACAATATTTCCAATACATATAAAGGGCTGTTTCGGATCTTTGGTGCCCCAACGGGATTACGTAGCAACGACTCGGAGAAATATGGTCGCCTTGCAAGGCATGTGGGTTTGCCCAAGACCGCCGGTCTGAGAGAGGTGACGGACAAAGTCAACTTGGCAGAAGGAGTCAAATCAATACCACCCGTTATCGTTGCTACTGGTTTTTGCAAAGAAAACAAAATATTCGGAGAGGATATCGACCTTAATAAGATCCCGTGTCCAAAACTGCATAACCTTGATGGTGGAAAATACCTTCAGACTTACGGCATACATATCTTACAATCTCCTGATGGTAAATGGACGAACTGGGCTATTGCACGTGCTATGGTATACGATAAGACCAGACTTGTAGGTACAGCAGTTGGGCCCCAGGACATTGCTCGCCTTAGCAGGATGTGGAAAGCCGTTGGGAAAGACGAGATACCATGGGCACTTGCCCTTGGAGCTCCGCCGGCAGCAGTAGTAGTGTCCGGGATGCCGCTTCCAGCCGGCGTATCGGAGGGGGAGTATATCAGTACTGTGATAGGCTCCGCTATTGAGGTTGTCAAGTGCGAAACCAATGATATCTTTGTACCAGCAAATTCAGAGATAGTTTTGGAAGGGACGATGTCTAGCACCAACTTCCTTCCTGAAGGGCCTTTTGGCGAGATGCATGGCTACACATTTCCTGAGTCCGGCTCTGGTCTTGTTTTCACTGTCAAAGCCATAACGTATAGGAATGACGCTATTTTACCTATTTGTGTTCCTGGCCGTGCCGCTGACGAAACTGTAAGCTAGAGTCAAACTCTCTTCCTAAACCCTTATATGCTAATAATGTTGTCCTTCGTAGCAAGTTCTGAGTGGTATCGTATATGGTGCACGAATTCTTCAGGTCTGCAAAAAGCATGATCTACCGGTCAAGAATGTTGCCATTCCAGAAGAAGCCCAGGCAGTCTGGGCCGTTGTGCAAGTTGACACCACTAGAATAAGGGCTGAAAATACAAATGCTAAGGATCTTTGCGAGCGGATAGGCAGAACAATCTTCGCTGAGAAGTGTGGCATTCCCTTCCATCGCATATTTGTGGTTGGGGAGGATATCGACCCTTTCAAGTTTAAGGATGTTATGTGGGTTTTCAGTACTCGTTGTCGCCCAGGCGTGGACGAGTTTACCTTCGATGATGCTATAGCTTACCCGCTTGTGCCTTTCATTAAATATGGTTTGGGTGACAAAACGAAGGGCGGCAAAGTGGTCTCTAACTGTATGCTCCCGATGGAGTACACTACTGGTCCTTCTTGGGAAGTTGCAGACTTTCACCACGCGTATCCTAAAGATATTCAAGACAAGGTTTTATCGCAGTTAAAGATGATGGGATACTAGCCCGAGTTCTCCCGTCAAGATAACCAATAGGTGTTAAAATAGATTGTATATAATCATATAAGGGTGTTTGCTGCTTATTCTACTTATAATGCAAGAAATGGCTACGTTAATGTAATTCTTTATTGGTTGAGATACGAGCAAAGCTATGCCCACTATGTTTCCTATTAAATGCTTTTCGTTCAGAGTAGTTGCTTTGACAATCTTTTGAACTATGTAGTCTGCAGGAAAACCCGAAGTTGTGTAAAAGAGACATGATGATTTTTGAGATGATATATACGCAACTTGTTTAGGTACTTGATACTCATCCTTATAAAGCTCGAAAGGAACAGTTCGCAGCCACACGTGGAGGCCAAGTAGTTGGAATTCATCTCCTCAACATTCTTTCAGAAACTTCAATAGGAATACTGGTCATTGCTTATTGCAGTTTATCTACTCATTATATACTAAATTTATAATGATTTTCCTGTATGGAAATCATGATCTCTCTAGAGGTTACTCACGTCCAATACCCGCACCTTAATTCAGTTGCTGGGTTTCAAAACCAGCTCTTCTAATAGGGTTGTGTTATCAGGGCAGGTAGAGTAAGCCGTGCCTAGGACGACTGGTTAGCGAGGAGTGGTACAGCGGTTACGTGGTTAATTGGGGGCTCTTACGGCTATGAAAACCCTGATTCCTCCTTGTATTCGAGGGTTTAGAGATTAGTCTATATTGCACTTGTCAGCTATTCAATTATATATTCTATGCTAAGATAATATAATTCTTATACTTCAAATCTAACGTGTTCGAAATTAAATACCTAATATCAAATGCTTAAAATCAAATACCGAAATGACTTGACTGAAAATTGCAATTACAATCTAAGATAGCTTTACGATAATAGGATTTGCTAATGTAGCAAGTGCTAGGTCATTAACATTATCTAGCTATTGTATTGTTATTATAGCAAAGGCTATATCATTTATCTTTTGTAGTACTAGTGCAGNTTTTTTTCTTTTCTGCTATAATGTTTAGTGGTTTATACACTAGCATATTCAGCTGGTTAACCTATTTTACTAGTAATCTAATTTAAAAAGCTTAAGAATAACAAAAAGTATAATAGAAAACAATATAAAAAGAATAAAGAACATTATGAAATTACGTTATCATATATTAGTATTAACTTCAAGTGTTTAAGTAGTTTTAAAATAAAACTAATTATATGTAAATATAATGTATATATACTTTTAAGTAATATACTTATAATCTAAAAGCTTAATCATGTAATCTGATAATGTCAGAGTTGTTCGTACATAAAGTGAAGAGAGACCAGGAGGCTGAAAAGGAGTAGGTGGCTAGCAGTGTAGTAGCAGTTGATTAGGTGTAAACTCGCTCTAGAATTCTGGCATTCTCTAAAATTACAAGATTGATCTCTAACTCTCGTCAAAGAGAAGAGGAAAACCCCCTCTTTATAGACAGGAGTCAGCAGCTAAGAAGTGGCTAGGACTCAGACCCCTATCCTTCTCCTACCTTCACGTGATCAACACACTAGTGACCTGACATATAAGAAGATTATTAAATGTTTTACTAATTATGTTATAAGTTAATAAATCATTATTTTCCCTTTTGATTAAAGTAGAATTCAGTTTTATAAGAAGATTATCAAATGTCTTATTAAATGAAGTTAAATCTTTTAAAATTTAACTTTATAAGTGAATTATTAAATGTCTAACTGAATGAAGTTGTAATTTCTTAATTTATATGTATAAACTAATCAATGTCAGTTTACTTATAACATGTAATATAATATGTAATTATACATAATATACTAGTTATGCTTATTCATGGTTGTTATAGAAAAAGGTGATAAGGGTAAAACAAAGTTATAAGAGTATCATTTGTTCTTACTACTTAATCGAGACTAGCTTACACTAAACACGTGAATATCACATGTACGTAACTAATATTCTACTAATAGTATGCCATAATCTTAGTATTCTATTAGCCATTTACGTTTGTGACATATCTGCTTTACTTATTTATAAAAAATGACATTCAATTATGTCACTGATACACTTAAACTACTATATTCTAGGTGACCAAGAATACACTGTACTTATATTTCTAAAGATTTCATTCTTATAGCGTTTTATCTTTACTATAGTAATGTTAAAGATAATCTCCGTTCATTGAGAAGAAGAAAGTTAATGTAGTAGTAGTTCACTTAGACAACCTAGATATCCTAAATCTTCAAATCGTTTTGCATAACTCGAGTAACTGGTAGAATTATTTGGCAGTTGGTTTCCTATCTGAGGTTTGGCTTTTGAAGTGGCTAGATGCTCTAAATCTGGACTTAGTTCAATCGAGAGTACGACCCATATGAGGAGCTAAGTCCGGAGACAGCTCAACTTCGACATATTATCAAACAGATAAAGCAGAATCAAGCCTGCCTTTAATGTCTCTTCTTCAAGACCCGAGCCCGAGATATCATCAGATTAAGATGTTCTTGTGCGTATCCTGGCAGTAGGTCTTAACCTTACAGACTACAAGATGATAACATATTTTACATGGACGGTATTCCAGCTGGCTGTGACATTTGTGGGATTATCGCATTAGCTGGGTCTTTAGCTAGTTTCCGTCTTGGAACAAGAGTATGCAGCTCTATTTTCTTACATTGGCCGAATAATTCATTCAATGCTGCTTTCGCTCAATATGTAATAGCAGGCTCGCGATATATGCTACAGGTACTAAAGAGTTGGAGTGACATTCAGGCGGCTGCTTTTGGTGCTATAGGATGAGGTACTGTATGCTTTGTGGTTTTAGATGTAAATGAGTTGAACCTGACAAAACTACTTTCCAAGCTAGTTGAGAAGTAGATGTATGTTTTGATCTGTAGTGGTAGAACAGCTACTAGTATAATAGCTTTTCAGATGTTAAAGCTATCAGTTGCTCAGGATACAGTTTTGCTGGAATCAATTACTGATGCCATTGGGTAGGCCTGGCTATACTCTAATTGGTGTCCGTTCTAACAAATCTGCACAACTAGCTATGCTATAGCGCAATCGGACTGTACCATAAGCTTCAGAAACTTATGTAGAAACAATCAAGTCAATTGCAGGTAGAACTCTAATCAAGCATGCCCTCGATTGTATTACAGATGCTAGGTCGGCTGCCATTTGTTTCAGTGTCTTGTCAAGAGTAGGTGGGCGTCATGCTTGTCCTGAAGCTTTCTCTGAATCATGGTGCGCGAGACAGGTAATAAAGGTGAAGGTAGTAATGACTTTCGAAGCATATGGATTAGACGTTGACCTTGGCCATCCTATTTACAGCTGTGAGGCTAATCTATACTTACATGCCAATATCATGACTTCACAACAATGCCATATTCTTCATACGGAAATGCCTCTAAGGTCTCTAACCTCACCGCCCACTCGTCTCCAATTTTTCCAACCTGGTGCAAATCTACATCCCCACCCTCCCCGGTCAGCCCTGCCAACACCTCCGGTTCCCGATCTTGATATTCAACGAACAACTCTGGGTGCGGCACCCAAACGACCCTCATTCCCGCTCTTCGTCCAGATTCAACACCTGGCACACTATCCTCAAACACAAGGCACTCCTCTGGCTTAACCTTTGGCTCTCCTTCCTCTAAACTAGAATTGATCAAGTCAAGAGCTAGCAGGTAGATATCAGGGAACGGTTTCCCTCTTCCTGGTTTAATCCGTACGTCATCTCCCAGGACCCTGCGATGTTTAGGAAAGACGCTAAATAGCTCTTCCAGATGTCCGGTCTTTAACTTGAACGTTTCCTCGTGACTACTCGTCGCAAGCGCGATATGAACCTTCCTTCCTTCACCCGGTGCTCCCTTGGTCCTAGCACTGTCCAGATCATCCAGCAGCTTCTCTACACCATTTAATGGCTGACTAGTGGGGAATAGCTGCTTCTGCATCTCTATTAGCTCCTGCGCATATTCCTGACGAGAAATCGGCAGTTGTGCAAAATTATGGAATATCTCTGAGGCAGTTACAGCCGGTCGGCCTTGGAGTTTTGCTTTGATGGACCATGGCAGCAAGGGTCTGTTGTATTTTGCAAGGATGGCATTTGTACAGAGGGTATATTTATCTTCGGTGTCGAGGAGGAGACCGTCCATGTCAAAGAGACATGCTCTTACTGGGGGGAAACTGCGGAGAGGCATTGTCAAATCTTTTGCGATGTAAATTGTAAAATGTAAAATGGAAAATGCTTTTGTTTTTGCTTACTCTGTCCCTTTTAAATCCATTGTAGTATTATTAGTTAGTCCAAGGGGGTAACTAGCACTATCTAACCACTACTAATGATCGGGGGTGTTGAAGCAGGTAAGATCTCGCCAGGTACACGTACACCGTATTATTTTTACTTATCTAGGCTTGGCGGAGCGGGAAGATTTCCGCATGCCTGTTTCTTGTGACGAGGCTGACGCTAGATTCGTCCAAACTTTATTACTCCACCATGACATCTCGTACCGAACGCTTCGAGCGCAAACCAAAAGATCTGAGAGAGGATAAGGATGATTCTGCGAAGGAACCCGAAGAAATAATTAGGTTCGCTCCCGAGAAGGAAGCTGTAAGCGTCCCTGATGACGTCAAAATCCAATGTGCGGTGTCGCGGCAGCCAAGCAATCTTGCTAACAATCTTTTCTAGGCATTGCTTAATGAGTCGAACGAGCTGAAATCAACTGCAAATGATCTCTTCGGAGAAGGATCATTGAAAGAAGCGGTGGAGACATACAACAAAGCACTCTCCACATGTCCGAATTACCTCTACTACGATATCGCCGTTTTACATAGTAATGTGGCGGCATGCCACCTTAAGCTTCAGGAGTGGAAAGAAACGATCAAGGCTGCTACGTCCTCGATTGACTTTTTAGAAAAGCTAGAAAATGAGGCAGAGAATAAGAAAGAGGAAGGAAAAGACGAGGCAGAAGAGGCCGACGAGGAAATCATTAGTGAGGGTGCTGCTAAGGCAGAGGATACTTCTGAAGCCGGAAAAATAAAGGCTGATATTGAAAGAATAAAAGGAAAGGCTCTCATGAGGAGGGCTAGAGCCAGAAGTGAACAAGGAGGGTGGGCAGCATTGCAGGGCGCAGAAGAAGGTATTTGGTGACAAATCATGTACAAAGCTATGCACTTTAATGCTAACGCCGCGATCTAGATTTTAAATCTCTATCACAAATGACCAGTTTAGGAGCTTCGGAGAAGAAGCTAGTTCAAAGACAGCTTGGGGAGCTTCCACTGAGGATTAAGGCTGCCCAGGAGAAAGAGATGGGGGAGATGATGGGCAAGCTGAAGGAGGTAAGTCTTTTCCAATATTCAAGCTACAGTTGTCATATTTTACTAATCTATATTAGCTCGGAAATGGTATACTTAGACCATTTGGTTTGTCGACAGATAATTTCAAAATGGTCAAGGACGAGAATACAGGTGGGTATAGCATGAATTTTGAGCAAGGAGGGCCTCCCTCTGGCGATAAATGAATAATTCCAAAATAATCTTAATTTTACCGAAGAGTGCAACTGTGCTCGAATCCCTTAGACTCAACATTTCATAACAAGTCCTACAATGAGAATGGTCTAGAGAACCAAAGCAAGTCCTACATACAATCAATGGTTCTGAACAGGATATCCTTCGCCCAGAGAAATGGACTGCCTATCTGCTTATCTAGGATATAAATGAATATAGCGTACAGAGCTACAGTTCGTATATCTTCATATCCCCCATCTTCGTTCACTGTGGTTTATTACAGTATTGTCGTTGCCCCTCAATCTGCGACTTCCTGGCCCAATCAAACCTCTCCAAATAACCCCGCGCTAGTGGCGGGCATTCCCTGTTGGATCCGCCAATAGGTGCAGCGGCTATTCCCACGGGTACCAATCCAGCGTGCCGGAACTCCTCTCGAACTCCTCAACCTCCTGGCCCCCTCCTGACCGTTGTGCTCCCGGCGTGCGCCTGCCACTGGTTCACGCTGCATCGATCAACATTCAAGGCCCTCGGGAATCGAAGTAGATTGCGCTCAAAACAAGATCACTGACAGATTGCTTCCACACCTGGTGACCTTCCAATCGTGACAATTCCCCTGGTGATTGGTCGCCATAAGCTTTGGATCACGGGGACTTACGGAGCTACAAATCTCACTCGGGCTTGTGCCAATGCAAATGCAACGCTCGCGACACGTTCGGATGTCTGTGCTGCAAGAAACGTCGCCGGCGGTTCTCCTCCATTATCGATGGAGGGGCAGGCGCAGTGGGGCTGATTGGGCCGCATTTCTCTTGGGGATACTCCCTACTTATCTCGAGGAGGCTCCCCACTACTCTCAAACTGTCTCCAAGGCTCCATGAAATCTTTCCTTTTCAACCATGATAATATTTGTTTTGCCCAAGACAATACCGCAAGTTTGACTCTCTTTTAGCTGTGGCATATTGAAAGCTCCATTGAAGATTTGATCTCCGTATTCTACTGGCTCATCAACATAGCCTTCCACAGCCTCGATCCACGTCGGTTTGTGTAACCGAACTCACGACAACAAGTGACTCTTCTCGGACTCTTCTCAAACAACACCAGTTTTCAAAATGTCAGTCCTAACAACCACGATAACCACCTCCTCCGCCCCATCTTCTCCTCTTACCTCACCACCAAAATCTCTCCAAATCAACCTCGCGAACCTTCTCACTCCTGCCTTGACATCTTCCCTCTATCTCGTTCAGATCCTGCCACAAGTCATTAGCACGACGACTCTCTTCCTACTCTTCCGATCCTATGTGCTCTCAGCTATCCTCCTACGCCAGTTCTTCTCGCTGAGCCAGATCATTATGATCCAGAGTTTCTTTGCTTCTGCAATACTATGCAAGAAAACCGGCAAGGCTGTGCTGCTTAGTTGTAGCATGAGCTGGAAGGTTCTGGAACCACTGAGGAATAAAATCGTCTTCGAGCTCTGGACGTCGTTGCTTGGCGGCGGTAACGGATTGGTCTTGGTGGTCTTTTGGCCTGGCTGGATTCTGATATGGGGTGGCATGGGACTGTGGTTTGCTTTAGGTTGAGAAGGACCGGAGGTGTCTACTAAAATCTCGTAAGTTGATGGATCCATTAAGCCTGCTTCTTAAGCATTGGTCACCAACAACCTCCTCAGATGGTAATCTGAATTACCAAATATGCCCGCGGGGTAGGTCGACAAGATGTCTATCTCACAAATTCATAAGAAATCAGCCTGGCCTCTACTTGTCGTCTTCATGGCCCCGTAGGACTTCAATCGTATAATGCATATATTAAGCATATTACTCATTATCGAATTTTAGCGCTGCATTATAGGCGTTCCGTTCAACTCTGATGGTATTCAGAGAAGGGCTAGCATCATTAGGGAACTTGCATATAATCAGGTGGTATGGAACCACAATGCATCTGCATATCTCGATACCCAGGATGGCCTTTTCACTCTGATCTATCAATAGAATGCATAGAACGATCGAATGGGAGTTTGACTAGCATTTCAGTTCCTGATTTCATAAGCTTGAAGCTCAGTCATTAGCATATATATAGATTTCATTCTTACCGAAAGAGGAATTATCATCCCTCTTCTGAGACCTTGTATGTTAATAGCAATACAACCAGCAAGTGGCATAGTCATCGTGCCCTCTCAATTTAGGTTTCCTTTATTTCACATAGCTAGTCAGATAGACCAGGATTTACATTAATTCTTAATTGGTGACTGTTCCAAACGAGTGGCAGACCGTCAAGTCATAGTTGACAAAGACGATCAAGAAATTGATTCACATTCACATTGATCAGCATAGTTTAGTGGTAGGTATCGGTTTGATTTGGAATTATAACCTGAATTGGTCCTAAACCTCCCATTACCAATATCCTGCTATTTTAACCTCTTGCCAGTGCTGTTGCTATAGCTATAGCAATTGCGTTTGGTAATGGTGATATTCAGACTTCTCCTGACTCCTTTAGAGACTATTAGATGCTTCACGACCATATCCTGCAATGGGAACACCTCAACTTACCATTTCCCTTCAACTCTATTTTGATTTGCCTTTATCCTGTTTTCTCCAGCGTAGAGGAAATGTTATCATTCAGCTAGGCTTATTCGTCCATAATGTCATCCATGAGGTCCGAGAGGCCAGATAGATATCCGCACTTCGCGGCATCTCGCTGATCTCTGGCCCATTTTGGATACCTGCCTTCCAGGGCTCGGATGAATAAGGTCTCGTACCAAATATAAGGAGGTGCGGCAGCAACTGATTCCAACTTTCCAATGAGTAACTTGAATGCAGCAACGAAAGCTCGAGTTGAAGAGAAGTGCTGCGGCTTGAGGTCGATGAGCTCGAGGATATATTTCTCCTCGGTTCTGGGACCTTGTGTATGATATGCTAATTTCAGAGTATCCCACATGTTTCTAGCCGTCTTGCAGTCCTTTATGAACTCGTTGCCTTCGTCGTGAATGTTTTTGCTGATGGCCAGCTTTGCTTTGGAATCATTATTCTTCCATGTTCTGTATTTAGTTTCTGCCTCTCTGCTAGTCTTGGAAAATTGATGACTACCAGGGGGATTGAACCGTTGATGTGGCCTTCCAAGCCTATTGATTCAAGCAGAATCATGAGTTGAAAAGACCAAATATCATAATTCTCTGTGCCCTTCAGTCGATACTGCTTTGGGAGGAGCATGGAACTAGGATCGTTTCCAGCCATTTTTGCTGACTTGTAGAAGATTATGTATTGACCAATGTGTTTGAATCGATGATGAAAATAGAGTGCACTATTGACGTGATAATATCGATACAAATGACCAAGTTTAATGAAAAGTGAAGGTATATGGGGAGTCGCCACCACGCGTCTCTCTGAACGCGTGATCCACAACAAAATATCGAATAGAGAAGGATGTTGATAAGATAGACATTGGATTTACCAAAGATTAGATTATATTGATCTTCAAGTAAATATTAAGATAATCTAACCTATAGGTCTTCCGTTAATAATAGGTATGTTACAGGAGGTATAAATAAGATGGTATCACATTAAAATTTACAAATGCGCTCTATGCCGCAGAGCCTGTTTCCTTCGTTGTTTCTTTAATAGCTCCTTATCCTCTTCTGAAAGCTGGCTATTGCCTGGTGTAGCAGCAAACAGTTGCTTTCCAAGAAAATCAGTGAGCCGTAAAACTCTAGTCGACACAGTAGCACCATCTCTTCTATTTTTCCCTTCCCTCCTAGACAGTGCTAATTTTTCTGTAAAATCCCACAGCCTGCCCTCGGCTATGATACTACCAGTCTCGGGGTTTCGACGAGGCGTCCACTCGGGAGCAAGACGAAGCTTGGGTTGAATCTTCGGATCACGGCTTTTCCCTATGATAATAATACCTTCTTGTTCGAAGCGGGTGTACGCATTTTTTAGGGTTTCTTTGTTAACTGCTTCGAAGTATGATAGATCACCCTGATGATATAATGTTTTACCGAGCTACTCAAATTAGTAAACATATTGAAGGAGAAATAGGAGTAATAATCACCTGCTGAGCACTATCATGGGCTTTCTTTAAGTCTATCCACACATCTCCTTGATGACCGAGAGGAGGTGTGAGTCCCATCATGGAAACCGCTCCAAGCCAAAATGCTTCAATAAACGGCCATATCAGGAAGCAGTAGAAATCGTAATTCTCTCGGCCAGCTGCACGTTCCACTTCTGAGAGGCCAACGGCAGTGATCTTCCCTTCGTTATCCCAAACAAGATCAATCACCTTGTCTGCCTCGAGTCCTCGAAGAGTATGGTCCAAGTTTGCAGCGAATCCCTCTGTTGGATAAATGAATTCACCACTAAATAGTTGCGACAAGAACTGAATTTGATCCCTTAGCTGATCATAGGAAATCCGCTGATGATCAGGTCCGCCACCTCGTTTGACCCTAATATACATAGCTGCACTAACAAGCGCTTCAGTTATGAATAGATGTATCGTCATATTACGGTAGAACGATAGCTGGAATCTATCAACAGCGTAATATGTTGGTTCTGGTAAGCCTTCTACAAGTCCCACAAGATCCTTTCCAAGGACCTCCAGACCGCGTTGGATGACATCAGCTGTTGGTGTGCTGCCGAAATGTGCCACACGTCCACCCTTTGCTCTCACTCGCTCGCTGAGCCATTCAACCCGTCTGATCAGCTCTGATATTCCGACACCGCGGCCTCTGAGCGTCAAGAGAACTGTTCCGATCAAAGCAGTAGGCATCATGACCGAGACTGTATTGATATCTGAAAGTACCTTATATCCCAAGGTCCGTAGTAATCTTTGTCTTGTAGCCAGGTCATCTGGGGCCTTCATGTCGATTTGCTGTGGTATGCTAGTAGTTCGAGATTGTTGAGCCTGTATAAACTCTCGCAAGCTCCACGGTTCGTGAAAGCGTACATCCACTCGTCCAAGTTTTAATGAAAGAACAGAAGAGGCGGAAAGGAAATCTGCAAGATTCTCCTTTTTCTTCGGTACACCCAATAGCTCGGTAACATAACCTTCTGTCTCGATAACCTTGTCATACTGAGTGCTGACAGGACAGATAATAGCATCGTTGACGCGACCCGAAAGAATACTATCGAGAATAAAGCTCAGGATTCCAAATTTTGGTGGTAAAAGTTTCCCTGTCCTTGATCGTCCGCCTTCGATAAAACATTCGAGATTGTACCCACCCTGTAGCAAGGTATCGATATAGGACTGAACGAGTGTAGAATAAAGGATGTCATCACCAAAGCTTCTACGAATCCACATTGCCCCTGAATATGTCAGTAATATGTTTCACAAAACAAAGGAAGAATTAATCCTACCTGCATGTTGCATGAAGGATCCGACAACAGGCAAGTTCAAGTTTTCTCCAGCTATAACGGTAGGTAAAGCCAATCCCAATCGATAACAGATCAGTTGTAGAGATACATAGTCAACATGAGATCGGTGACATGGCAGGAAAACGATGCTCTGCTTCTTCTTTTCCGCTTCTTGTGCAACATTTCGCAACCGGAGCACTTCCTCGGTGGATATATGGATCCCTGCTGATTGTTAGGATCATTGAACTTCTAAACATGTAAACATAGCTCTCATACCCTGGTGGTATGCTCGAAGCAAAAGCTGAGAAGTAATGTAATATGCCCCTCTAATAAAAGTTCTGCTTTCCATTTTACAAATCATATCATCCGTCCACTTTTCGGCCAATTCTTGCAGACTCTGCTCAATAAAGGTCTTCCGTTGGGATCGCTTCGCTGCATATAAAGGATCCTCCCTATTCAGAAGTCCCTCCTGTTCTTCCTTCTGTATTCTTTTCTCCGCCAATTCGGCTATGCGCTCCTGCAGAATTGGTGTCGATAAAACCGCCGCTATCATGTTTTCCGAGAAACCTTGGTAAAACACGGGTTGTCCAATGATGCTGTCATAAGCTCGCCAGCCAGATCCGGCCATATGTAGTGATACTTCTCGCAAGAACTCGAGAGGGTTGGTCCGAAACCTTGCCGCGTTCTCCAACAACATGCGCTCTTTCCCTCCATCTTCAGGCCGTTCAGGAGGTTCAATGTAGCCGCTAGGATGAAGAATAACTTGATCCCCGAGGATTTCCAAGTCAGGAGCCGAGGCGCGTTGGTTCGGAGATACTCGTGGATCTGTCATACTGCCGAATATTGAAGTCTATTTTATCATCTAATTCCCATATTTCCCAGGGTTCAAATAGAATACACTATCAGTTTCGGAGAGTTTATCGTTGGATTGGCGTGTTGTTTTCACAAGCTTTACGGAGCGGAACGTGGGGTTGCATGCCGAGGGTAAGCTCGTGGGAGTGCACGGACCCAACTTTTAATCATCCTTACGCATTCTATAGAAAGTATCAAACTTCGATCACATCAATTCTATCCAAGTATCCTTATAGTTAGAGGACGCAAAGCAACCATGTCAACTAAAGACAACAATCTCACACTCTCTCTTCTGTCTCGCGCTCACTCTCCCGAATCCACCACCCGCATATTCAACGAAAAGATAAAGCAGCGCCCGCTTCTCCTCAAACCCACCGAAGGAAACAATGCCCAGCAATATCGCCGATTGCAACGACAACGCAAAATCCAGCAGCGCAAAAAGAAGTTAAAGCCTGCTCCATTATCAGCACGTGAGAAACGAGCTCTCTGCATTTACGACATTCCTAAAGAGGCCCAGAAATACAAGATTTACGAGCCATTGAATAAGATGTGGATTGGCTATATTCTCGAGGTTTTAGGGAGCAATTTTATGCCTATTACAGGTACAACTGCTGCAAAACTCGTGAGTGCAGATTATCATGGCGCACTATTAGAGGTCGTGAGGAGTAGATGTGTTGGACGTGTTGGCATTACGGGGATAGTGGTCAAAGATTCGAAATTCGTCTTTGAGCTTATTACAAAAAATGACGAGTTGAAGATCGTTCCGAAAGAGCACACGATTTTTAAATTTACCGTCCCATCTAGAATGGAGGGGGATACTACTATCGAAAATGCGCCAGCTGGTTCAGAAAAGCCCGTTCAGCAACTAGTGTTTGAATTGCACGGAAATCAATTCATCCACCGAGCAGCCGATAGGGCAAACAAGAAGTTCAAATCTCACTTCCTATCCGATGTCTGAAGGCACCCCTAGAACCCAAATCAGGATGGATGCAAAAATCAACCCACAATTAGCTGTTTCAACACCGACGGTCTATAACACCGAATCTAGCGGCAAGGAAATGGCCACAGGCTTAGAGGAAGAAAATTTCGACCAGCAATTGCTGGGATGCCCCTCTCAAGCTTCAAGAACCTGCCTTAGCGCAATTATCAATAGCATACAAGGATTACTTCCAGTAAGCAGGAACTCCTTTATTATCAGTCATGGTTATTCTAGAAGAGAAAGATTACTATAGCGCTTCTCCAACTTGAATATTGCGAGTCCAATGGTCAAAATTAACAGTTGCTAGTTAATTGTTTTGCATTATAAAAGAGAGGTGGCCATTTGGCAAAGCTCGAGACCATCTAGCACTCCAAGCTATTGGAAGGGGATCAGGATTGGAAGATTACATCTTAATGTATCCCTTATTAGGTATCGTAGGTTGAGAATAACTGTCCTGACCCGCGACACATGCGACCGACAGATACACGGCACCGCCTGGGCAGCCATTCTCAAAGAAGCGACAAGGTGCAGCTATAGGAGAAAGGACTCTACGTCTTGTATGGCAGAATAGAGTTAATACAACATGATTCACATACACCCCTTCCATCAATTTAATTTAAATATTTTCATAATATGACATCATATTACAAGACTGACTGAACAATTTAAGGCTCTCGAAGTAGGAGCAAATCTCAGTAAAGTAACTCCTCGTATACAAAGTTAATTTGTATCAAAATAACTCCTCGCCATATATCAACGTCCCATCCAACCCCACTCTATACAGCCATTAGATTATACATAAAACCGGAAGATTATATCCACTTTCCCTTAAATGCAACGCCCGGATGCTTACATAGAAAAAAGAGACAGGCACTCGTACAAATAACTCCAATTTCATGATAAAAAGAACATTTCAAAGGTCGTGTCCATCCATCGTAATCATCGTAAAAACAAAAACCTTCCATATGACGCCGGGGAAATAAGCAGCCGTATCCTGAACTAGATGCTGTCACCCGTACCCAACCCTATTGCCTTTTGACAGACTTTTCCATCCTCGTATTTTAAAAGTTTTTCATAAATATTGATGAGTGAACTGATTATGGTGATTAGGTGGCTGATAATATTGCTGGTATGGATGATTCGGCAACGAAAAATCCGCTGTTTTAAGCAAGGGGTTTGGTATCCCTTGTGGGATCCTTGGTGGCGCAGGTGGTAAATTATTCACATTCCCTTGAGGATTTCCAGTGAAGAACTGCGCGAGAGAGTTCTGCTGCGCAAGTAACTGCTGCTGAGCTGCCTCCTCATTTTGCCATCCCCATTTAGTCTTGAGCTCCTTCGGTATGAACCCTACTTTCCAGCCGGTCTCTTTTTGAATTTTCTCGAAGATTGAAAGGACTTCCTCTTGTTCACGACGGACAACGAGGCATTCGGCCGCAATTGCCAGAGAACGGAGAGCTACGCTAGCAACGCCGCGGTCTTTGACATGTGCCGTTATGCCGCAGATTTGGTGAGCATGGTGGATGAGCATTATGCTCATCTCTTCTGTCTCTTTTGGCAGCAAAGGATGTATCTGGGGCATAAGACACATTGCTGTGTGGTAAAATAGACGACCGACGATAGTAGCTCGTTTTATAAGCCTGGTACACATGTTAGCCTCTCCTATTCATAAGCCAAACGCGATTACTCACCAGACTTCAGGAAATGCAGATTTTGAGCTAGTCTGAGAAGGATATAAATATGCTAGTGGCTGCATCGTCCTGGGAATGCTATGATTCCAGTTGTCACATAGAGCTTTCAACGAATTCCACTCAGCCAGTCGAGCCTGCTGCCGGAGATGTTCTTCATGTGCTGATGGCTCCTTAAAGCGTGGCATGGAAGCTCTGAAATTCGCGATCTTCCCAACAATGTAGAGCATTCGATGGACCCAGAGTTCTTCTCGTCCCTGTTCTGTCTCACGTTGAAAATCCATATCCACGCCCCACGTATCTGGATCCCAAGCCACTTGCCAATTAAAGTGCAAGCAGCTAAGAAGTTCCATCCCCACATTAAGCCAGAAGCATGCTGCCCCTATACCGGTACTTCTTGCGTTCCAACCACACTCCTTGATCAATGCTCGTGCGCCAGCAATGTGATTCATTCTCTGCATTGCTCGCTCCGACATTATCTCATAGACATTTAAAATCACTGCGGTGGTTGCACAAATCACCGTATCTCTATCTGGGTTTTGTAATGAACGTAGTAGTTGTGTCGTTGCTGTGTCATAGTAATACAAGGCTTTGTCTTCGTGGTATAAAGGGTTGACCAAGGTTAGATGCCGGGCGCCACACGCCAAAATTGCATTTAATAGCATTGGCTCTCCTAAAGCGTGAAAAGGTAATAATCTGGAGAAGTGTTTCATCGAATCCATACTATCCATCCATAGACCAACTTCTTCCACAAATACCTGCATGAATAGAACTTCTTCAGGTGAATTCAAGTACTCGCGCGGCTCATTTGGAGGCGTTAGCGTTTGTTCAGGATTGCCTCCAAATGAGCTTGAAGGACCATGCATATAAGAAGCATCACTTCCTGCGTGGGAATGGTGCCGGCTTGACTGTCTCGAGTGAGAACCATCTTGTTGCCTAGGCCCTAGTCCTCCGTCCGAATACGGCCCCGTGGATTGTATTGGGGGAAGTGCATTGTTCTCAGTCATCATAGGTTCAATGAAAGTAGTTGGGGGTGCAAACTCGATAGCTGGTTCCCTTGGTGGAGTAATTGTCTGGTCGATTACAGGATATCTTCCTAAACCGCCCTTATACTCAGAAGCAATTTCGCGGGACTCATCTTGAAATTGAACTACAAAGAGTCAGCAAGGCTCCTTAAAAATCTGAATCCCACACCAACCTGACCAGCCAGCCGCAGGAGGTATTATTGGAGGTGATTGTACTTGTGTATCTATAAAGTTTAATCGGACTCCTCTCTTGCATGGTCTATTCGACTTCTTGCAGTTCTGGCATATCGGAAGACCCTCGTCACACTTCAGATGACGCTCTCTACATGTCAAGCATCCAGTCCGGACACGTTTCGGCTTAGTCGCAACGGTTGCAGGACTAGAGCCTTCGGCGCCAGGAGCACTCATAGCCTCGCTCTCTCTTGTATATTATCTAACACCCCTCCTTCTTTCCAAATTTATGTGGGACTCAAAACTTCTCTATTAATCGGTTGGGAGCGTTGCAAAATGTCGAAATGAGAGACCAATCAACGGCGTGTCGTCCGGGAGTGGTAGGATCAGGTACTTTTGAACAGTGACAACGACGAATAGGTTCGTGGACTTGCTCAGCGGGGTGGATCGATAAGAGGCCGCTGTCTTCCTAGGCTATTGCCGCGATGACTTGCTACCCTCACCACGGGTTAGTTATCAATCCCGTCGTCTTTAGTCCAACATTGGCGTTCAATACAGCTTGTTGGCTCGAATGTGCAGACGCAGGTGAGCCGGCGCTAAAGCGAGGTTTGAACTGAGTTCAATGGCAAACGACAACAATAATTTTTTATCCAAACCTCGCCGATCCGGAGGAACCGTGGCCCAGATTGGTATTGCTGTCAATGGGCCGTGAAGTCTAGAACTTGCGGCGACCTGCCCGGCAGGCTAAAGATGTCGTCTGGGAAATTGGAATTTACTCCGCAGGCAGCCGGTCAGCCAAATACGCTTTTTCTTCTTCGTCTTGCTCGAAGCCCAAGACCATCGAATGTCCTCTGCTGTTCGTGATAGACGTAAAGTAAGGTAGTCGTTTGGATTGGATTTCGGAAGGAAGGGTTCGGCTTGAATTGCCTTCAATATGGGTAGCGGTATCCGAGTGAGATCTTAGCGACGGACTATGGGCTGGATTGGCGATCTTGGTGCGAACTTTGTGCGCAATCTGGTGGGTTGGACTGGGGCGTGTACAGCCGGCTGCTTCTTAAACTGCTCGAGACCTGGGACTCTCGGGACACTTGCAGAAGGGACTGGAGCACGGGAAGGGTTGTCAGTTGCGAAGGTGATTTGAAGCTTGATGCAGGGTCTGTATTATCAACGCTTCACCTAGGACACTGGTGCGATGGAAATGCAGCAAAAGTGTTGCGGAGTCCAAGAGTATGATCAGTTTGGACAGGGGAAGGAATTGACGGTGCGGTGGCTGGGCTGAGGATCTGTCCGTCGTTTAGGTCCGTTCTAGGGCTGTCGCTCAGGAACTCATTGGTAGCTCGTCGTCGTCGTCGTCAGCAGCAGCAGCGATCTGATGTGAGCATCATGGCGCAGACTTTCTTAACCGTGACACCACAACGGCGTTTGCCTCTTGTGCCTTACGTACAGTACGATACAGTAGTACATAAATACACCACACACAATCAGGAACTGGTTTGATTTCACAGCGCGCGATCTCTCTGTGGAATCTTAGACCTTTGCCAAGCGGGACTGCTTATGCAAGTTTGCTCAATTCAGACATATCAATTATCAAATTGGCAGTGTCTCACGACATACGGTGCTGAAGAGAGACTTGACTGCTTTGGGGATGCATGGTGTGGAAACCCACTTGGACCTATTATTATCTTTAGTCGCAGAATGTCCAGAATCCTTCGAGCGATACTTAGGACGACAAGTCTACATACAGTACACCCGAGCTTCGGGGATCAGAACTTCCGTCCAAGAGCAGGTTTCTATCGGATGAGTTGAGACCCGGAGACGAGACCAAATATGACGAATATTCCCATTATTAGTAGATGTTCAACGGCAAGAGGACGTGCTTGATGTTTGAGATTCTAGAACTAGGCCTGACATTGACATGTCGCGGTGCCTGCGACGGCCAAGCTGCATGAAATCCAACCCCCTGAAACCGATCTGTACAACGCCGATCGCGGGGTGTAAATTCAGTACCTCAATATGACGTCGTACAAGGCAGCACAAGAAATCAATTCAAATCATAATGCATAAGTCGACGGAATTTTCTTGTCTGATGTTGGTGAATTGAGGTGAGGTTGTCACGTGGTTACGTGATTACGTTCGCGACTGAACACGGAGCTGGAGATGAACCGTTATCCAAAATGACGACCACTGTTGAGGCCGTTCCATCTCTTCGACACATCGTGGCTCAAGTTGATCTCTCAATATTCGCCTGCATCGGTTGCTTAGTTTTAATGGAATTATGACATAATGAGCATGCGGCGAGTTGATAAGCTTTTGATTACGCATGGAAACGGAAGTGAAGGTTTAAGAAGCTCAAAAGTGAAAGGTCGCAGGTAGTTCGAGTAGTGCTACACAACAAGCTTCTTTGGAAATGTCTTTACCCCCAGCTCAGCCAGCATATATTCTCCGAGGACACGCTGCTCCAATTCACTCCACCACCTTTATAAGGTCGAATTCCAGGCTAGTCAGTGGTGACTCTGAAGGCTGGATTGTGGTATGGAGCCTAGAAATCAAGCGGCCTGTTGCTGTGTGGAAAGCACATGAGGGAGCCATTTTAGGAGCGGATTCCTGGGGAAGTGACAAACTCATAACGTAAGTGTATCTTGAGTTTGGATATTATTTCTTGAAAAATAAAAAATCGGTTTGTTCTAAGAACAAAAGTGAATAAATTTTTTGTTTACTATATTCTCTTTGTTGATATTTAATCGTTGGCAGTAAATTTTCCTATTTTATAAGGGATAAAATCTCAGCATCTTCATCTTGTCAATCGAGATAGTCTCATATTTATCTAACAAACTTCTTAGTCATGGCAAAGATAATAAGCTCATCGTATGGAAATACTCAGAAGAGGATGAGCCCTCGTTGAGCACCATCCTCCCCGTTGACCACACGGCAGAACTAAGAAAACAACCATGGCTTCTGCACATTCTTGAAGTGAACACGATGAATTTCTGCTCATTTGCTCAGTGCGAGGTAGAGCCGACAGGCTCGGAAAATTCTTCCTATCAAGAGCTGTTGATTGCTGTGCCGAACACCATGGGCTCTGAAACTGTAAGCTTACCTAGTTATTTTTGCCATCTCGATTTCTGACTAATTCTAGGTCGACATATTCCGCCTCCCGTCTTGCGAAAGAATTCACACTGTTCCAGCCCCGAAACCAATCCAGGGAGGAATGGTAATGACCGTCTCACTAACACACCACCCCACAGACCGCACCCTGACGGTTATAACAGGCTACGAAAATGGCCATACGGCAGTCACATCCCTAACATCGTCAAAGGGCTGGCAAACCACTTATATCTCTCAAGCACACGCTCAGCCAGTTCTATCCCTCTCTCTATCTCCTGAAAGAGATTACTACCTCACCTCTGCTGCAGACGACATCATAGCCAAACATCCCATCCCTCGGCCTACATTAACAGGTACGGCTCATTCTGTGGAAACATTGCCCATTAAAACGATCCAGACGAAACATTCCGGCCAGCAAGGTCTTAAAATTCGTAATGATGGTAAGATTTTTGCCACAGCTGGGTGGGATGCTAGAGTTCGAGTTTATTCCTGTAAAGGTATGAAAGAACTTGCGGTGTTGAAGTGGCATAAGGAAGGGTGCTATGCCGTAGCCTTTGCGGATGTTGAGGACGAAATAGCAACAGAAGGTAGTGAGAGTAGTGAACAGGGAGGCACTTTGGTGCACAGGCTAGGTGAGTTGAACGTTAAGGAAGAGAGAATAAGGATAGCAAAAAGGGCACATTGGTTGGCTGCGGGGAGTAAGGATGGGAAGATCAGTCTGTGGATTATTTATTGAGGGGCGAATTTGATTCAGAATACATGTAGACATATTTCCTTCCCATTCACAAGGATAGTCTGTAGAGTACCACAGGGGATAGATATACCGTAAAGGTATCGTCGATGAGGGTGATAACTGTCTCTCATTTTTGTATCTTCCAAGCCTAAGAGATAATTCAATCATATATCTTTCTAAGGTGTACTTCGGGTTTCTTAGAAATACTAGCATAAGACCTAGCCCTTAACGACTATTTTCTAACACAAAAAGGGGTGGGAAAAGACTCAGTCATTTTAGCAACTACATAACACAAGTTAAAAAGAATGCTTTCTTCTCTTACAATGAACAGTAATAACCTATTAGGACTCATAATTCCAATGTACTCTAGTCAGGATAGAAAATACATGACTTTAATCATATCACGTACACCTCCCTCCCTCTCACTAGCGACCCCCAGCCAACTAATCTTCGAACTACACTACCTTCATATATAACCCCAAATAAGCAACCTATATAGTACCAGAACAACAAAACGCGNCACTCTGCCAGAGTGGTCAGGACAAATTGTTGTTCCAAGAGATGGGGGAAAAGGACAAATAAATCTAATGTATTGATGTGCTCGTCACTGACATTAGTGGAGATGTAGAGCATGCAGCAATAATACGCTGTAGGGCACGAACTCTTTCGTTGTTTCAAATTTTCTTCTTTCTTTTTGATCTTTCTCTTGATCTTTTTGATCTTAATTGAAATTGGGTTATCTTTTGGAGTGTAATTTTTTTTTACAACTGGAGAAGGAGGAGTATAGGTATGCTAGTAAAAAAATTAAGCGTGATAAGACTTACACGCGAATAGCGACATAGTGTAATAGGTGCATGGTATAGAGAAAGGATATCACTTTTTCTTTTACTTCTTCAGGTAAGATAAGCTAGAGTGGAACCAACTCCAGCATCAAAAAAGCTCTGTATATCGACTTTTATCCTCAACCTTAACGCCTTGCGTCTCACCCCTCGTCCCAAGCAGCTTCACACTTCCCCCCTTATCCTTAGTCCACTTCTCAAGGACCGTCTCCAGTCTCCTCGTAGTCTCCTCATCATCCTTCACAAGCAAACAAACCGCATCATACCCCCCCGCCCCAGGAACCACACCACCAACAACACCATCAACCTCAGTTAATGCATCCAGAAGAGAAGTCTGCTCAGGCGGCTCAATAGGAACCGAAGATCTAGACCCCATCTCACGAATCTTCTCCCGAATAGCAGCAAACGCCCCCGCAATCTCCTCAACCGAAGGAGCAGAGGACGAAAGCGCCGCAGCCAACGCCTCATTAGACGCCTGCAACTGATCCCAAATCCGTTTCGACCCCTCCCCGTCCTCCTTCCTCCATGCCAGAACCTGCCTCACCATACTCACCGTCTGACTCCCACAGTCAACATCACACATGCGAAGCGCGTACCCGGCCGGAACCTGCACGCCTTCCTTGGCAACTTCCACATCCCATGCCTCCTCGACGACGATCTTCACCCGGCTTGCAAACCCCCTCTCGCCAGCTACGCCGACGTTCTCTAGGATCCGCGGACTGAAGCGTCGGTAGATGCAGCTTCCGTAGACGGCGGCCGCGACGTCAAAGCCGCTTCCTATCTTGCCCTGGGCGGCGCAGTGCGAAGCTTGGGAGAGGTTGTGAAGCATGGAGAGGCCTGCGGGGGTGGAAGGGTTGAAGAGGGAGGGTGGGAGGTAATGGCTTAGTATGGCGCCTGTGAAGGCGGTTACTAAGGCGGCGGAGGAGCCCAGACCAGTCTTGTGGACTTGGGTGATGGGGATGCCATAGGAGGTGAAGCTGGTGGGTTTGGAGGAGTTGGAAGTGGATTTGTTGGGCTGGGAGTAGTAGTCATTGTCGGCGAGGATGGTTACGGAGCTTGGTTTTATGTTCTGGGAGGGGAGGACGGAGGTGATGTAGGTTAGGGCGTATGAGAGGGCGGTTTCGATGAAGAGGTTGCGGGAGGAGGAAGAGATAGCAGGGGAGCTGTGATTTTGTGTATAAGCGTATGCCGTAGAAAGAAATAGGGAAGCGTAGTTAAAACTTTGTGGGTTTTTTTTTTGTTTAAATAAAAATAGATTAAAAGAAATATAAAACAACACAGTAAGATAAACTATACAAATAAACCCTGGAAATAGCAGATAAAATGAAAGTACAGAGCATGCTGAGATAGGAATAGGGGGGAGGGTGGAAAAATCAATATCACGTGATAATAACCTGATATTTTACCCCTCTATCCTCACCCCAGAAAAGAGAGCACAAACCCCCGCGATTGATGACCCTCCCTTCTCAAGACTGCGGCCCCATCTCTCATGCTAGTGAACAATTTAAACGTACCTCTCGATCTGCGTGACCTCCATGCCGCCATCCTCCTCAGCGAGGTAGAACCCGTAGCTCCAGACGGCATCCTTGAACTGCGGACTGCGCACCACAATCTCGCTGAGCTGGACGCCAGCGGTGGTGGGCTGGAAGTCCTGCACCAAGACATGGATACGCGCGCTCAGGCCGAAGACCAGCCCCGTGTAGGCGCGGTCGAGC